>CM038673.1:301056082-301071139 GCA_021605145.1 Aegilops bicornis
AACAACAAATAACAACAAATAAATAACAACAACAACAAATAAATAACAACAACAACAAATAAATAAATAAATAACAATAACAACAAAGAACAATAACAATAGTAAATAAAGTAGCAAAGAATAAGAAGAATAACAAAGAATAAAGAAAGAACAACAAAGAACAATAACAATAATAACAATAAGAATACCAAAGAAGAATAACAATAACAACAATAAAGAAGAATAAAGAATAAAGAAGAATAAAGAATAAGAAAGAATAAGAATAATAAAGAAAGAATAAAGAATAACAAGAATAAAGAAGAAGAATAATAAGAATAACAAAGAAGAATAAAGAATAAAGAAGAATAAAAGAATAACAACAATAACAATAACAATAAATAAATAAATAACAACAACAACAATAAATAAATAAACAATAACAATAACAACAACAACAATAACAACAACAACAACAACAACAAATAAATAAATAAATAACAACAATAAATAACAACAATAAATAAATAACAACAACAAGAATAAATAAATAAGAATAAACAATAAACCGTAAGAATAACAAGAATCAAGAAGAATAAAAGAATAAAGAATAAAGAATAAATAAAGAATAAAGAATAAACAGCAAAGAATAAAGAATAAAAACAAAGAATAAAGAATAAGAATAAAAGAATATCAATAAAGAATAAATAACAACAACAATAAAGAACAACAACAATAAATAACAACAATAACAAATAAATAAATAACAATAAATAAATAACAATAACAATAACAACAAATAACTACAAATAACAACAACAATAAATAACAACAACAACAACAACAACAACAACAAATAAATAAATAACAACAAATAACAACAACAACAACAACAACAATAACAACAAATAAACAACAACAATAAATAAATAAATAACAACAACAACAATAACAATTCAACAATAAAGAATAATAAAGAATAACAAAGAATAACAACAACAATAAAGAATAAATAAAAACAGCAAAGAATAAATAAAGAATAAATAAAGAATAAAGAAATAACAAAGACTAAATAAAGAATAAATAAGAACAACAATAAATAAATAACAAATAAACAAATAACAATAAATAACAACAAATAAATAAATAACAACAAATAAATAAATAACAACAATAAATAACAAGAATAAAGAATAACAAAGAATAAGAAAGAATACTCAAAGACCAAAGAAAGACCAAAGTAGAAATAAATAAATAAATAAAGAAGAATAACAACAACAAATAAATAAATAACAAATAAATAACAACAATAACAATAAATAACAAATAAATAACAACAATAACAACAACAATAAATAAATAACAACAACAATAAATAAATAACAACAACAAGAAGAAGATGAAGAAGTAGTAGAAGAAGAAGAAGAAGAAGAAGAAGAAGAAGAAGAAGAAGAAGAAGAAGAAGAAGAAGAAGAAGAAGAAGAAGAAGAAGAAGAAGAATAACAACAATAACAACAAATAACAAATAAATAATAACAAATAATAATACAATAACAATAACAACAACAACAATAATAAATAAACAACATAAATAACAAATAACAAATAACAACAACAAATAAATAACAACAAATACACCACCACCACCACCTCACCAATTCACTACCAATTACCCACCACCAATTCACCACCACCAATTAACAACTACAACAACAACAAATAAATAACAATAACAACAAATAACAACAACAATAACAATAACAAATAAATAAATAACAAACAATAAATAACAACAAATAACAATAACAAATAACAATAAATAATAAATAAATAACAAATAAATAACAAATAATAAATAAATAACAATAATAAATAACAACAAATAACAACAACAACAAATAAACAAAGAATAAAGAATAATAAAGAATAAAGAATAAAGAATAAAGAATAACAATAAAGAATAAAGAATAAAGAATGAATAAAAAGAATAAAGACTAATACCAGACTAAAGACCAAATAACAAATAACAACAACAATAACAACAACAACAACAAATAAATAAATAAATAACAAATAAATAAAACAACAACAACAATAACAACAAATAAATAAATAAACAACAAATAACAACAACAACAAATAACAACAATAAATAATAACAACAACAACAACAACAATAACAATAACAACAATAAATAACAATAAATAAATAACAATAACAACAAATAACAACAATAACAAATAACAATAAATAACGATAATAACAATAATAACAACGATAAATAACAACAAATAACCAGTAATAAAGAATAAATAACAATAACAATAACAACAACAACAACAACAATAACAACAACAAATAAACAAATAAATAACAATAACAATAACAATAAATAACAAATAAATAAATAATAAATAACAATAATAATAAATAACAATAAATAACAACAATAACAACAAATAACAACAATAAATAAATAACAACAACAACAATAAATAAATAAATAAATAACAATAAATAACAATAAATAAATAAATAAATAAATAACAACAAACAAATAAATAAATAACAATAAATAAACAACAATAAATAACAACAATAACAATAAATAACAATAAATAACAATAAATAAATAATAAATAATAAATAAATAAATAAATAACAAATAAATAACAATAAATAAATAACAAATAAATAAATAAATAAATAACAACAAATAACAACAATAAATAACAACAATAAATAACAAATAAATAAATAAATAACAACAAATAAATAAATAACAATAACAACAACAACAACAACAACAACAACAATAACAAATAACAATAAATAACAACAACAAATAAACAACAACAATAACAATAAATAAATAAATAAATAACAACAACAACAATAAATAACAATAACAATAAAGAATAACAAAGAATAACAAAGAATAAATAAAGAATAATAAAGAATAAATTAAAGAAAGAATAAAGAATAACAACAAGAAAGAATAAGAGCAAATAACAAGAATAAATAAATAATCATAAGAAGAATAACAATAATAACAATAATAAGAAAGAATAAATGCAATAAAGAAGAAGACTAAAGAATAAAGAAAGAATAAGAAGAATAAAGAATCAAGAAGAAAGAAGAAAGAATAAATAACATAAAGAAGAATAAAGAATAACAAAGAAGAATAAAGAATAGAAGAATAACAAAGAAGAATAAAGAATAACAACAAATAAGAATAATAAATAACAAGAATAAAGAATAATAGAATAAAGAACAAATAAATAACAATAACAACAAATAAATAACAACAAATAACAACAACAATAAATAAATAAATAACAAATAACAATAATAACAATAACAATAATAACAATAACAATAAAGAATAAAGAAGAATAATAAGAATAAAGAAGAATAGTAAATTAATAACATCAACAAAGAATAAAGAATAACAAAGAATAACAAAGAATAACAATAACAAAGAATAAAGAATAAAGAATAAAGAATAAAGAATAAAGAACGGCAAAGAATAAAGAATAACAACATAAATAATAACAACAACAACAAGAATAACAAAACAACAACAACAAGAATAACAAGAACAATAAATAAATAACAAACAATAACAACAAATAAATAAATAACAATAACAACAACAACAACAAATAACAATAAATAACAAGAACAACAACAAAGAATAACAAAGAATAACAAAGAATAACAAAGAATAATAATAACAAGAATAACTGCAGAAGAATAACAAGAATAACGGCAACAACAATAAATAACAAAAATAACAACAACAATAAAGAATAACACTAAAGAATAAAGAATAACAATAACAAAGAATAAAGAATAACAACAAAGAATAACAAAGAATAATTCAAAGAATAACAAAGAATAAAGAAGAATACTAAAATTTCAAAGAAAGACCAAAGAAAGAATAACAACAAATAACAACAACAATAACAAAGAATAACAAATAAATAAATAATAAATAAATAATAAAGAATAACAATAATAAAGAATAAAGAATAAAGAATAAGAATAAAGAATAACAAAGAATAATGGGTAATAAAGAATAATTTAGCAATAAAGACCAACACCAACAAAGACTCAACAATAATAACAAATAACAAAGAAGAATAAATAAAGAAGAATAAAGAATAGTAATAATAAAGAACAATAAAGAATAACAACAAATAAATAACAACAATAAATAACAACAACAACAACAACAACAACAATAACAACAAATAACAAATAACAACAACAATAACAAATAAATAAACAACAACAACAAATAAATAACAAATAAATAACAAATAAATAACAAGAACAAGAACAAGAAATAAGAACAACAAGAATAAGAACAAAATAACAAGAAACAACAACAATAACAAGAATAATAAAGAATAAATAAGAATAAAGAATAAAGAATAGCAAGAAGAATAAAATAAAGATCAATAAAGAATAACAATAAAGAATAACAATAAAGAATAAATAAAGAATAAAGAATAATAATAAAGAATAAAGAATAAAGAATAAAGAATAACAAAGAATAAATAACAAAGAATAAATAACAAATAACAACATAAATAACAACAACAACAACAATAAATAACAAATAAATAAATAAATAAATAACAACAACAACAAATAATAATAAAGAATAATAAATAACACAACAAATAAAGAATAACAAAGAATAATAACACTAACAATAATAAAGAATAACAAACAACAAATAAATAATAACAAGAATAAATAAAGAATAAATAATAAAGAATAAATAACAAAGAATAAATAATAAGAATAATAAAGAATAACAAGAATAAAGAATAACAAATAATAAAGAATAATAATAACAAATAACAAAGAATAACAACAGACTAAATAAAGAACAAAACAACAATAAAGAATAAATAACAATAACAATAATAAATAAATAAAGAATAAATAAAGAATAACAGAATAACAACAATAAATAAAGAACAAGAATAAATAACAACAAAGTAAATAAATAACAACAATAAACAAATAAATAACAACAACAATAAATAAATAACAAATAAATAACAATAAATAACAACAACAACAAATAAATAACAAACAATAACAATAACAACAATAACAATAATAAATAAACAACAATAAATAAATAAATAAAGAATAACAAATAAATAAATAACAATAAATAAAGAATAAATAATAAAGAATAACAATAACAATAAATAAATAAATAACAAATAAATAAATAAATAACAATAACAAACAAAGATAACAATAATAAAGAATAAGAATAAATGAATAAATAACAACAATAACAATAATAAGACCAACAATAATAAACAATAAATAAATAACAAAGAATAAAGAATAACATAAATAAATAACAACAAATAAATAACAATAAATAAACAAATAATAACAAAATAACAATAACAAATAAATAAATAAATAAATAACAATAACAACAACAATAAATAAATAAATAAATAACTAAATAAACAACAAATAAATAAATAAATAAATAATAACAACAAATAACAACAACAACAACAATACCAACAATAAACAAATAATAATAACAACAACAACAACAACAAATAACAACAACAATAACAATAACAAACAATAAATAACAAGAATAACAATAAATAAATAACAACAATAATGAACAAATAAATAACAAATAAATAAAGAATAACAACAATAAATAACAAAGAATAGAATAAATAAATAGAATAACAATAGATAATAACAGAATAATAAAGAATAATAATTAACAATAACAATAATAAAGAATAATAAAGAATAAATAAATAAACAACAAGAAAACTAAATAACAATAAATAAATAATAACAACAACATAATAAATAACAACAAATAAATAAATAAATAACAATAAATAAATAATAACAGAATAAATAAAGAATAACAAATAAATAAATAAATAACAATAAATAACAACAACAACAACAACAACAAATAACAAATAAATAACAACAACAACAAAACAACAACAACAACAATAAATAAATAAATAAATAATAACAACAATAAACAACAACAACAACAACAACAACAATAACAACAACAAATAACAATAACAATAAACAACAAATAACAACAACAACAATAACAACAACAACAACAACAACAACAACAACAACAAATAAATAACAACAACAACAACAACAACAACAATAAATAACAACAACAACAATAACAATAACAACAACAACAATAAATAACAACAATAAATAAATAAATAAATAAATAACAACAACAACAAATAACAATAACAAATAACAATAACAATAAATAAATAACAACAAATAAATAAATAACAACAAATAAATAAATAAATAAATAACAACAATAAATAACAATAACAACAACAATAACAACAATAAATAAATAACAAATAAATAAATAAATAAACAATAAATAAATAATAAATAAAGAATAAATAAATAAGAATAATAATAACAACAAAGAATAAAGAATAAATAATAAATAACATAAGAATAAATAACAACAATAAATAAGAATAAATAACAATAAATAACAATAATAACATAAATAACAAATAACAAGAAAGAATAAATGAATAACAAGAATAAAGAATAAAGAATAATAAAGAATAACAAAGAAATAAAGAATAAAGAATAAAGAATAAATAATAAATAGGAAGAAGAATAACAAGAAGAATAAGAAGAATAACAAATAACAAGAATAACAATAACAATAACAACAACAACAACAACAACAATAACAACAACAACAACAACAACAACAACAATAAATAAATAACAACAATAAATAAACAACAATAACAATAATAACAATAAATAAATAAATAACAATAAAGAAGAATAAATAATAACAACAATAAAGAATAAATAAATAAAGAAGAATAAATAAGAAGAATAATAAGAATAACAAGAATAACAATAATAAATAAAGAATAAGAATAAAGAATAACAATAAATAAATAAATAATAAATAAATAAATAATAACAATAAATAATAAATAAATAACAATAAATAATAAATAACAATAAATAAATAATAATAATAACAATAACAATAACAACAATAAATAATAATAAAGAATAAATAAATAACAATAACAAGAATAAATAACAATAAAGAATAAACAATAAAGAATAAATAAAGAATAACAATAAAGAATAATAACAAGAATAAATAAATAAGAATAACAATAATAACAATAAGAATAATAAATAACAACAACAACAATAAATAAATAAATAACAATAACAATAAAGAATAACAATAAATAAAGAATAACAATAATAACAATAAAGAATAATAAAGAATAAAGAATAATAAAGAATAACAAAGAATAAAGAATAACAAGAATAACAATAAGAAGAATAAATAAATAACAACAAGAAAGAATAATAGAATAAAATAACAAGAATAACAATAAGAATATAACAATAACAATAAGAATAATAACAATGAATAAATAACAAGAAGAATAACAATAATAAAGAATAAATAAATAAGAAGAATAAAGAATAACAAAGAATAAATAGAATAATAACAAGAATAACAACAAAGAATAAATAAAGAATAAATAACAACAACAAGAATAATAAATAACAATAACAATAAAGAATAAATAACAAGAATAAAGAATAAATAAAGAATAAGAATAATAAAGAAATAAATAACAATAAGAATAAATAAATAAATAAATAAATAACAATAAATAACAATAAATAACAATAAATAATAAAGAATAACAATAAATAAATAAAGAATAAAGAATAAATAATAACAATAAGAATAAATAAAAGAATAAAGAATAACAATAAATAAAGAATAATAAATAAATAAATAACAACAATAAAGAATAAATAACAAATAACAATAAATAACAAGAATAAATAAAGAACAACAACAATAAATAACAAAGAATAAGAACAATAAATAACAACAATAAACAACAACAATAATAAAGAATAACAAATAACAATAAGAATAACAACAATAACAATAAATAACAAGAACAACAAGAAATAACAACAATAAATAAGAATAACAAGAATAAAGAATAACAAAGAATAAAGAAGAATAAAGAATAAAGAATAACAATAATAAAGAATAAATAAAGAAGAATAACAAAGAATAAAGAAGAATAAATAACAACAACAACAATAAATAAATAACAATAACAAATAAATAACAAATAAATAAATAAATAAATAACAACAATAACAAAGAATAACAACAACAAATAAATAAAGAATAACAACAACAATAACAAGAATAAATAAATAACAATAAATAAATAACAACAAATAAATAAATAAATAAATAACAACAATAAATAACAATAACAAATAAATAAATAAATAACAATAAATAACAATAAGAATAAATAAAGAATAAATAACAAAGAATAAATAATAAATAAATAAATAAGAATAATAAAGAATAAATAAATAAAGAATAATAAGAATAACAACACCAAGAATAAGAATAAATAAGAATAACAATGTTAAATAACAATAATAAAGAATAACAACAAAGAATAAAGAAGGAATAAAGAATAAGAATAAATAATAAAGAATAAATAACAATAACAACAAGAATAACAATAAGAATAATAAACAACAATAAAGAACAAGAATAAATAAATAACAACAAGAAGAATAACAATAACAACAATAAAGAACAATAAAGAATAAAGAACAACAAGAACAAGAATAAAAGAATAAATAATAACAATAAAGAATAACAAGAAGAATAAGAACAATCAAGAATAAGAAGAATAAGAATAACAGCAAATAATAAATAAATAAATAACAATAAATAACAAAGAATAAAGAAGAATAAGAATAAGAACAATAACAACAATAAACAACAATAAACAATAACAACAATAAACAAATAACAACAACAATAACAATAACAAATAAAGAATAAATAAATAACAATAAATAA
Organism: Aegilops bicornis; assembly: GCA_021605145.1. Lineage (NCBI taxonomy): Eukaryota > Viridiplantae > Streptophyta > Magnoliopsida > Poales > Poaceae > Aegilops > Aegilops bicornis. Next base: position 301,065,046 of record CM038673.1, read on the forward strand.
ATAACAATAAATAACAATAACAACAAATAAATAAATAACAATAACAACAACAACAACAATAACAAATAAATAACAAAAGAATAAAGAATAACAAAGAATAACAAAGAATAAAGAATAAAGAACGGCAATAACAATAACAAATAACAAAGAATAAATAAGAACAATAATAAAGAATAACATAACAACAATAATAACAACAATAACAATAAGAACAATAAGAATAAATAGAATAACAAGAATAAAGAATAACAACAATAATAAATAAGAATAACAAAAGAATAAAGAATAAATAACAAGAATAAATAAAGAATAACAAATAAAGAACAATAACAACAACAAGAACAACAATAACAATAAATAATAACAACAACAACAACAACAACAAATAAATAAATAATAACAACAACAATAACAATAAATAAGAATAAGAATAACAAATAAATAAATAAATAATAAAGAACAAATAAATAAATAAATAACAATAAAGAAATAAAGAATAACAACAACAAGAATAACAATAACAACAAAGAACAACAACAACAACAACAACAATAATAACAATAAAGAACAACAACAAATAACAAGAACAAAGAACAATAGAACAAACAACAAATAAAGAATAACAAAGAATAACAAGAAAGAACAATAACAACAAGAACAATAACAAAGAACAATAACAACAAGAATAATAAAGAACAAGAATAACAAGAATAAATAAATAAAGAATAACAACAATAACAAATAAATAAATAACAATAAATAACAATAAAGAATAACAATAATAAGAATAAAGAATAATAATAAAGAACAAGAATAAATAAATAAAGAATAATAAGAATAAATAATAAACAATAACAATAAATAAATAACAACAACAATAAATAAATAACAATACCAATAAATAACAAGAATAACAATAATAAATAAGAACAATAATAATAAAGAACAACAAGAATAAGAATAAAGAATAAATAAGAATAACAAAGAATAACAACATAAAGAATAAATAACAACAAATAAATAACAAATAAATAACAATAACAAGTAACATAAACAAAGAATAAATAAATAACAACAAAGAATAACAAGAATAAATAAACAATAACAACAACAACAACATTGCAACAAATAACAACAACAAATAACAACAACAACAACAACAACAAATAACAAATAAATAACAACAAATAAAATAACAACAACAACAACAACAACAAATAACAACAACAAATAAATAACAATAACAACAACAATAACAATAACAACAACAACAACAAAGAACAAATAAATAAGAATAAATAAATAATAAATAAATAAATAACAACAAGAATAAGAATAAATAATAAAGAATAACAATAAATAACAAGAATAAATAATAAAGAAATAAGAATAAACAAGAATAAAGAATAAAGAATAATAAAGAAAATAACAAAGAATAAAGAATAAATAACAATAACAATAAATAAATAATAACAAATAAATAAATAAATAACAAATAATAAATAAATAAATAAATAAATAAATAACAATAATAACAATAACAATAAATAAATAACAAACAACAAATAACAACAACAACAATAAATAACAACAACAACAAATAACAACAAGAATAAATAATAAGAAATAAATAAATAACAAGAATAAATAAATAACAATAACAACAATAACAATAATAAATAAAGAATAAAGAATAACAATAAATAACAATAAATAACAATAAATAAATAACAATAAATAACAATAAATAAATAAATAAATAACAACAACAACAATAAATAACAAGAATAAATAAATAAATAAATAACAACAAATAACAATAATAACAACAACAACAATAAATAACAACAACAATAAATAAATAACAATAAATAACAACAACAATAACATAAATAACAACAATAAATAACAAATAACAATAACAATAACAAAGAATAAATAAATAAATAACAATAACAAATAAATAAATAATAACAATAATAATAACAACAAATAAATAAATAAACAACAATAACAATAACAACAATAAATAAATAAATAACAATAAATAACAATAACAAGAATAATAAATAATAATAATAAATAACAATAATAATAATAATAATAAGAATAAAGAATAACAATAAGAATAATAACAAGAATAAATAATAAGAATAAATAAAGAATAATAAATAAATAGCAATAAGAATAACAGCAAATAACAATAACAAATAAAGGAATAACAATAAATAAGAATAAATAACAATAACAAGAACAATAACAAGAATAAACAACAATAACAAATAACAACAACAATAATAAGAATAAAGAATAACAAAGACTAACAATAATAAATAACAAATAACAATAAAGAATAACAACAATAACAATAACAACAATAACAACAACAATAACAACAATAACAACAATAACAACAAATAAATAAATAACAACAATAAATAATAACAACAACAATAACAATAACAATAACAACAACAACAATAACAAATAACAACAACAATAACAATAACAACAACAATAAATAACAACAACAATAACAAATAACAATAACAACAACAACAATAACAACAAGAACAACAACAATAAATAACAATAATAAAGAATAAATAACAACAAGAACAATAAATAACAATAACAATAACAACAACAATAAAATAACAAAGAAATAAAGAATAAAATAAGAACAACAAGAAAGAATAAAGAATAACAACAACAATAAATAATAAACAATGAATAACAACAAATAAATAACAACAACAACAATAAATAACAAATAACAATAACAACAATAATTCAATAACAAATAAATAGAAGAACAACAATAAATAAAGAATAACAGAATAATAAACAATAACATAAATAACAATAAATAAATAACACAGAACAATAACAACAAGAATAAATAACAATAACAATAACAAAAATAACAAATAACAACAACCAAGAATAACAAAGAACAAATAAATAAATAAATAACAATAACAACAATGAATAAATAAAGAATAAATAGCAATAATAACAAGAATAACAAAGAATAACAATTAAGAATAAAGAATAAACAATAAGAATAACAATAAAGAATAAGATCAACAATAAATAAATAAATAAGACTAACATCAAGAATAATAACAAGAACAGCAATAAAGAGAATAATAAATAACAATAAATAAAGAACAAATAAATAAAGACCAACAATAAATAAATAAATAACAATAATAATAAATAACAATAATAATAAATAACAATAAATAACAAATAACAAATAATAAATAACAATAAATAACAACAATAAATAAATAAATAAATAACAAATAAATAAATAAATAAATAAATAACAATAACAACAACAATAAATAACAACAAATAACAAATAACAACAACAATAAATAACAAATAACAACAACAATAACAACAATAACAAGAATAAAGAACAACAAATAAATAAATAAATAACAATAACAATAACCTAAATAACAATAACAATAACAAAGAATAAAGAAAGAAGAAGAAAGAATAAAGAATAAAGAACAAAGAAGAAGAATAACAATAAATAACAACAACAAAGAATAACAAGAACAATAACAACAACAACAATTAATAACAACAACAGATATCAGAACAAGCAGCAGCAAATAAATAACAACAAATAACAAATAACAATAACAACAATAACAACAACAACAGTAAAAGAATAACAACAACAATAAACAATAACAACAAGAACAACAAAATAACAAATACCAACAATAAATAAATAAATAAATAAATAACAACAATAACAATAAATAAATAAAGAATAAACAAATAACAATAAATAAATAACAAATAAATAAATAAATAAACAACAACAAACAATAAATAAATAACAAGAATAAATAACAATAATAACAACAATAAATAAATAAATAAGATAAATAACAATAAATAAATCAATAAATAAATAAATAACAACAATAATAATAAATAATAACAATAAATAAATAAATAACAAATAAATAAACAACAATAAATAAATAACAACAATAACAATAAATAATAACAACAAGAATAACAACAAATAAACAAATAACAATAAATAAATAACAACAACAAACAAATAAATAAACAACAACAACAACAACAACAAATAACAATAATAAATAAATAAACAACAATAACAAATAAATAAATAACATAAATAAATAAACAAATAAATAAATAACAACAACAACAATAAATAACAATAAATAAATAACAACAACAACAACAACAAATAAATAAATAAATAAACAACAACAACAACAACAACAATAAATAAATAAATAAACAACAATAAATAAATAAATAAATAACAACAACAATAACATAAAGAACAACAATAAATAAAGAACAATAAAGAACAGCAAAGAATAAATAAAGAAATATCAAGAATAAATAAATAAAGAACAATAAATGGAAGAACAATAAATAAATAAAGAAGAACAAGAATAAATAAAGCAATAAGAATAACAATAAAGAATAAAGAATAAATAACATAAAAGAATAACAAGAAGCAAAGAATAACAAAGACTAACAAATAAAGAATAAATAACAATAACAACAATAAAGAACAACAAACAACAATAATAAAGAATAACAACAACAATAAGAATAAAGAATAAATAAATAACAACAAAGAATAACAACAGAACAACAACAAATAACATAAATTCAACAACAAATAAACAATAACAAACAATAACAACAATAAATAACAATAAATAACAAATAACAACAATAACAACAACAAATAACAACAACAATAAACAACAACAACAACAACAACAACAACAACAACAATAACAACAACAATAACAACAACAACAACAACAACAACAACAACAACAACAACAACAACAACAAATAAATAAATAACAACAACAATAAATGAATAACAATAACAACAAATAAATAAATAAATAAATAAATAACAACAATAACAACAATAATAAATAAACAATAACAATAATAACAATAAAGAATAAAAGAATAAAGAAAGAATAAAGAATAACAACAGAATAAATAAATAAAGAACAACAAAGACAACAGAATAAAAGAATAAAGAAAGAATAAGAATAACAATAGACTAAATATCAATAAATAAGAGCAAATAAGCAAATAATAACAATAACAATAACATAAATAACAAGAATAACAACAACAATAAAGAACAAAGAAGAAGTTAAAGAATAAATAAATAAATAAGAATAAATAAAGAAATAAATAAATAAAGAAGAATAACAGCAATAAAGAATAAATAAATAAAGAATAAAGAATAAATAAATAAATAAATAAATAACAACAACAACAATAAATAACAACAAATAAATAAATAAATAACAATAAACAACAATAACAAATAATAACAACACCAAGAACAATTAATAAATAAACAACAATAAACAATAAATACAACAATAAAGAATAACAATACAACAAATAAATAACAACAAGAACAATAAATAATAACAAATAAATAACAAATAAATAACAACAAATAACAACAACAACAACAACAACAACAATAAATAACAATAACAACAATAACAACACAACAACTAACAACAAATAACAACACTAACAACAACAACAACTCAAAGAACAACAACAACAACAAATAATTAACAACAACAACAAACAACAACAACAACAACAACAACAATAAGAAGAAATAAAGAACATAACAAATAAATAAACAGCAATAAATAAACAACAACAACAATAACAACAACAACAACAACTAACAACAAGAATAAAGAGCAAAGCAGCAAAGAACAAAGAACAACAACAAAGCAACAAACAACAACAACAAATAAATGAACAACAACAACAACAAAGTTAGAACAACAACAACAAAGAAAGGACTAACAACAAGACAAAGAAATTTCAAGAACAACAAAAGCAACAAGAAACAATAACAATAAATAACAACAACAATAACAACAACAACAACAAGAACAAGAACAATAACAATAAAGAAAGAATAAGCTTAATGAAGAATAAAGAATAAGCAAGAAAGAATAAATAACAAATAAAGAAAGAAAAAAGAAAGAATAACAAATAAAGAATAACAACA